>JAYKKT010000089.1:14367500-14380000 GCA_036023115.1 Brasenia schreberi | reverse complement strand
TATGGGTATAAGTGTACTTGCTCTCCATTCCTTGGGCATCTTTTGATTTTTTCATATTTCATTAAATAGCCTTGTGAGCCAAGTGATTCCTATTTCTCCTAGTAATTCCTATTTCTCCTAGTATTTTCCAAACTTTTATAGGAATATTATATGGCCCTACCGATTTATCACCCTTCATATGTTTAAGAGCCTCTTTGACTTCATTTTTTTGAATACGTCGGTAGAAATTATGGTTTATATATTTTTCTGACTCGGCTAAATCTCCTAAACTAATACGAACATCTTTATTTTCATTAAAAAGATTATAAAAATAGTTTTTCCATCTATTTCTTATATCATCATTTGCCACTAGAATTTTTTCATCCTCATCTTTTATGTATCTAACATAATTAAAATCTTAAGTTTTCTTATCTCTAGCCCTAGTTATCCTAAAAATATCTCTTTCACCATCTTTTGAGTTGAGTTTTTTATATAAGTCCTCCCAAATCTTAGCTTTTGCTTCACTAACGGCTTTTTTGCTTCTTTCTTTGCTTTCTTATAAGCTTCTAAAGTTTCACTAGTTTTCTTAGCATAATATAATTTGTAACATGCCCTCTTTGCTTTGATTTTATTTTGTACTACTTCACTCCACTACCAAGCTTCTTTTTGTGCCGGTACACCTCCCTTAGATACCCCTAACACATCTTTCGCCACTTTCTTAATATGTATAGCCATATTGTTCCACATATCACAGGGTGTGCCAACATAATGCCAAACATCTCCTTGAAGGACTTTCTGTTTAAATATATATTCTTTCTCGCTTTTGAGGTTCCACCATTTAGTCCGAATAGCTCCATGCATTCTTTTCTTTTTTGTCTATTTTTTTATTTATAAATCGATAACTAAAAGTCGATGTTGGGTGGTTAAGCTTTCTCCTGTAATTACCTTACAATCTTTACGACATGCTCTATCTTTTTTTCTACAAATAAAGTAATCAATTTGTGTTTGTGATAAGCCACTCTTATAAGTAATTAAATGTTCATCTAGTTTTTTGAAGATTGTATTGACTATAAAGACGTAGCAAATAAAATTTTAAATCATGGATGCTTGGGCATCTGTCTGTCTGTCTCTCTCTCTACACATATAAAGAGAGAGAAAACAAACGTGCCAAATGCGTGATGCTTGAACATTTTAAAAAATTACACATTAATTCACATATACATTAAATGCACATGATATTATTTTACTTTTAACTTTAAATATCACACCGTAAGAATAGAATAAAAGTTTTTAAAAACATTTTAACATGAATAACTAATGCACATGAACTCCTCCCTCTCTCTCTCTCAAGACGTCATCATTCACCAATAACCATCCGTTTTAAACAAAAGGACGACAGAAATAAAAGAAACTCTTTCTTTCTCTCTCTTGCAACAAATGAAATTACTACATGCAAAACTCTATATATTTATTCAACGTAATCAGCCAATCTTTTATGTAAATACACACTCATTAAGCATTCATCTCTCTCTCTCTATAAACACTTGTAGCCCTTAAGACTCTTTTCTAGTTACTTGTTACGACTACCTCTCTGGACACTTATACCATCTCTCTTTCTCTCTCTAGCAAAGCAGTTGACCCCGGACTGAGAATCATTTGCAGAGCTGTAAAGCATAGCAGCCACTGATTTCTCCAGCACAAGTCAAAGTGGAAGGGTAGAGACGTTCACCCACTGCAGCAACAACTCCACTCACAGTCCGCCACGCCACCTCATCTTAGAAGCATCGGGTCTCCATCGCTAGCTACGTGAATCTCCGAGAACAGCTGGCGAGTAGTCACTATTCTCCGGCGAGTTCCAGCGAGAAAGGATGAAACCTTTTAGTACAACGATTTTTGCATCACATGATCCATATAACATTACAATACAGAATAAACAATTGCTGTCCTTAAACTGTGCAGTATACCAACTACTCTCTCCTGTTTAATTAAGTCGCAGTGCCGTACATTATATAGAAAGAAGGGTCGATTCGAACTGGTTAATTAGAAGTGCTCTTTGTGGAAGTCGAAACGGCCGAAGCCTTTCTGGTTGTATTCATGGCAGAGGTTGCTAAGCTCCTTGGCTAAGATGGGAGCTCCACAATAGAAAACTCCTGCACGCATGCAGCCATCATATGAGGAACCTTGTTGGTGCTTATCGGAGAAGAATTATAAAATTTATTAGTAGTAAGATTGTGGTTGTTGGTGACTAACCAATCCTTGCATCAGGGTGCTTAGAGGAGATTCTAGAGAAGACCTTCTTCCACTTGGGCCTGGCAAAGTGGGTCCTTACCTACAAAACCCCCAAATGAAATGATCAGCATCTATGTGTGCGTGTGCGTGTGCGTGTGTGTGAGAGAGAGAGAGCATTATATGTATTAGAAGCAAAAGAAAGTACTTGGCAAGGTTTGGGATGACAATGGGAAAGGGTGGGGCGAGTTTTCACCCCACCCCCCGCCAAGAGCTTATTAAACACTGCCCAACTCAACTAAAAGTTAGATTAAAAATATTTTTATATATTCCATCTTTTATATTTAAGAAAATTAAAAGTAAGATAAAATTTCTGACAAATTCTCAGTTGCATAAAGGGCTTACTCTTGTTCCTGATACAATGTCTACTCCATTTTTGGCGTGATTTAAGGCTTGCACCATGGTGATTAGTGCTGAACGAGCATCTCCTTCCTCATAAACACTTGTTAAGTAATTATGCATCTCTATGACACCCTGCTTTGCAATCAGAGGTTAGTTCATGCGAGTATCAACAAAGTAATTAGGATTAATTTAGTTAAACTTTTAGCTAATTACCTTTTGATCAAGCTCAGCAACTTCATTCATAACTCCCTTGAACCAATCAAATGAGCCTTGTTCCCTTGTAACCCAGTAAAAATATGCATTTGTAGTCTTCATAGGCCTTTTCTTCTTCGCAGCACGGCTTCCAGACTCGATATCCTTGTCCTTTAAGGTTTCCTCCATTGAATCGTCAGCAATTGGATTCAAGTCCTGAGGAGTGATTCAAAATTTTAATCGTAAGTTCTTCCCTGATGATTTAACTTGCAACGGAAGTTCTAAATATTTAGTGCCACGATTTGTCGGAATAAATATTAATAAAGATATTATAGAAGTTGGTATATAAAAAAAGGATTTGAGAAGAGATGCATCCTTATTTCTTACAGTTTGAGATTGGTCCTCTGTTTTGATGAGATTGTTTAGTAGGTCTTTCAATATGCTGATGAATGGTGTCGCTCCAATTCCCAATCCTACCAATAACAAAACATCGTATTTTCTGTAGTCTTGTGCAGGAGCTCCATAGGGTCCATCTATCAGCAACTTGGGAAGACTGTCAGTATAAATTCAAAATTACCATGAATGATTAACCGCTGTGACAAACTAGGTAAAGAATGAACAAGCAGAAACAGGAATTACAAGAAAATATGGACCTCTTTTTGGTGGTCTCGTCGGCTCTTAGAAGGCCGCTTTTTCCGGCTACAGGAGGTTCGCATACCGCAGAGAAAATCCTCTTGAGTTCTTGTGTCCAGTCTCCTAATTCCCTAATATGTATGCTCAAGAAATCATCCCCTGGAGACGAGGTGATGGAGAAAGGATGCCTGCATTATTAATTCAAATATAAACTGTTGGTGTTTTTGCTTCACCAGAAAAAGACATTCATTTATCGAATTTCAGATTACCACTCAAAAGGAGAAACTTCAGGACACTGAACAAACATGTATTGGCCACTTTTATATCGAAATGCCGGTGGCTTAGTCATTTGCAAGCTTAGAACATTACCCGGATATATGGCAACCTGCACTTCACAGAATAACGTAATTAGGGGAGTCCTTTCATATGTAAGTATGTGCGTACGTATATATACATAAAAACAGAGTTTGATTCAGATATCATGACTGTTGTATAGACAATAGTGTTTAGGTTAAACCTACCTTCAAAATCCTGACTGCATAAAAGCCAGACCTAAGTGCCCTGAGGATTCTTTCACCTGCATATAGAAGAACTGGTACGGCCAGATACATCCAGGTCTGCATCAAACACAAATTCATGAATAAAAATTTGGAAAACAGTGTACATATAAAGACAATTGATTCAAAACCATCGAATTTCGGTTCGTACCGATTTCTGATACCATTTGTGATTCAGATAGAGGAAGGTGCCGTGGATGATGAGCAAGATGTAGACGAGAACGAGGAGATGGTGAGAATACCAGAAGGCATTGAAGCCGGTCAGCCGGTTTAAAGGCCGCGACATCTTCAGTGTATTCCTTCTGAACCAACTTGTTGCTAGGGTAAATGCAACGAGCATTAAGATCACCATGAGAACACCTGTGATCCCTTCTATTCCCTTCACTAGGCTCATGTAAGTCGGTTTCTGTCCACCGAAGTCGTCCTTTATTCGCCAGAACTCGGTATCCGATGGTGAAACCAGTCTGGGAAAATCGCAAGCCAGGTGATTCCCAGCATGCAGCAAGATACCAATAACAATTGCTCCTGCAATTGTCTGAAGCAAAGCAAATGCAAGACCATGATAATAACGTCAGCTAAGGCAACTTACATTTTTTCGACAATGAATCTGCAATTATCATATATATATATATATATGATACGTTTTTGGGAACTGCAATTCTCTCCATTCTAACCGAGAAAGGTGTTGCGGAAGCCCGAAATGTGCATCCAATTCAAGCTCCCAAATAAATG
The DNA here is from genome assembly GCA_036023115.1 of Brasenia schreberi. Lineage (NCBI taxonomy): Eukaryota > Viridiplantae > Streptophyta > Magnoliopsida > Nymphaeales > Cabombaceae > Brasenia > Brasenia schreberi. The sequence continues at coordinate 14,375,279 of JAYKKT010000089.1, read as the reverse complement.
CATTAGATTTTCCTACTAAAGGGTTCTCTGTTAGTTGTGATTACTGCTTGGTGAAGGTTCACATTATGAAACAATAAAGGTAAAGTATAAGCTCTATTGGAGTTTGCAAGGTATTGTATTAGACGCATGGGAAAGAAGATTCAGTTCTTAGTGTAAAAAAAAAGCACAAAATGAGTAGGAATATCATCAATTATGTGGCACTCTTTTTAGTTCATCGCGATCCAAAGCAAGTATTAGGTTGATACCAACCAAGAACTGTTTGACGGAGTAAATAAAGTGAGCAATGTAGGCTGCCTATGATGAGCCCTCCTTCAGGCAAACCCCGGGTGGGTGCATGTACAGTGTGCCTTAAGTGGCCCACCTGATAAAGCTACGACACGCCTATGCGACGGGGGTGCACCACTCAAGAGTTTTCCACTTAAAAGTTACATGGTTGATCCTACATCAAGTGGACAAAGGCATTCCATTTGCTCACCCAATACGGAACTCAGCTTACCAATGCCCCTCCTTTTTTAACAGGAAAGGGCACCAAACGACCTTTCTGTCACTCATTTTGCAAAAGTCCAGTTGGGAAACATTCAGTGCTTCATTCCCTTCTTTTCTCAGACAATGTGACACCAGCATAGAGCTTAGCCGCATGACCTAGATGTCGGTAGCTTTATTAAGGTGGGGTACGGGAACCAGGGTCTTCATATGGCCTCAGTCTCTCGCCATGGCTGGGGCCGCAGACCGACCCGGCCCCGACTGGGTTTGTCATCATATACGAAGAGGGTTATTTCATGCTTTGCTTCACACAGGTTATTAATACAAAAGATGTTCGAGGAACACAAAGAGAAGGTAGTTGCACATGTACCTTGTGGAAGTTTATGTTGTCATCAAAGGGAACAAAGTGGCCAAGACTGGTGGACCTGAGCCAAGTGATGGTGTTCCTGCACACAGGCAACAGAATCAGGGCCATGTTGAGCTTCAGAGTCTCGGCCGCTCCCTTCGCCGTCGGGAGGCAATAACCCATAACGTGAAATGCCTCCTTGTTCCGGTACTGAACAAACTTTAGCGCGAACAAACCGGCCATCATGATGACCCATAGAGCCACCACCCATATCCTCTGCCAATTCTCATCCACCATATACAGCAACTTGCTGCTAAGTTTCCTGATCGGGCTCCTCTTTCGAAGGCCAATGTTCTGGCTCAGTGCACCGCTCGTATAGCTCAGTGCTTGGCTGTAGTTAAAATAGGTGTCCTTTTGGAGGAGAAGGCTCTCAAGCTGCCATAGCTGCCAAGTTCATAAAAACTAGCCGTTAAGAGGGTATAATTTGAAAAATAGCCTTTTTCACAAACATGACTTGTTTGGAATTGCATATTACCAAAGCCAACGAGACTTGAGTGGAATTTGAAACCCATTTAAGTTCTCAATGAGCCATTATATACATAGCACGATCATCGTAGTCCCACCTTTGCTTGGTCTGATCAACAAACGAACCCATCAAGACACTAGAGCGTCCGGGTCAATGCCAACTTGGATCGAGCTTACTGAATTAATAATTATGATATGAAAGCTAAAGATTTCACGTGCTCGTTGCCACTGCTGTTTGGGTTCACGTAGACCAAGTAAACAAGGAGAATGTGACCAAGCTTCTGTTCATCAAACCATACCAATGTTGGCCCATGTCGAGAAGGACTCGATATACAGGCCATCTTGGTTGCACCTGGTTTCATGAAAGCCATGTCCATATCGTGTCGTTCGCAATATCTTTCTCATGTCTCTGTGTTCGTGTGAGCCTTCTCCTTATAAAAGAGTGGTTGATAGGCACCGTTTATCCAATTCAAGACCCTTGGGCTTGTTATTAATGTTCCGCCTCACTAGAGGCACCAGGCCTACTACGGCCTACAACTATGCTTTGGTTCCATTTTTAGTAATTATGGTAGAGTCCAGCTAATGGCAAAAGTATGTAAGATTAAGAAATGGTTAGGTAGGCTATATGACCCTATAAAATGACAAGGGATCAGGTCATTTGAATACGCGATCCCCACCACACATCTAACATGGAAAAGACAATGTGGACAACTCAGCATCTATGTGGTGTTAGCCCCACATACGTCACGTCAAGTGAGGTAGCAGAGATGTACGGTGGAGATTGAATATAACCTAACACCTTGGTTATATGCAATAAGACTTGGTACTCTTCTAGGACATGCTGTAACAACACCTCACCAAGGTACTCGAATTCGCCCTCGTGTCGTGTCCCCTTTGTGTTTTTTTTTCCTAAAAAAAGTGTAGAAAAATGGGATGTATCTCGTGTCATTTCGTCATTCACGGCGACATATCTAACAACTAGACCCAACATGGGACCATGAGTGCATGTGACCCACAAACCCAAACCAGACTAGAGCATGCCTTTTCTCCTTCCAAACCAAAGTCAGCAGAAGACCATGTCTGCTTGTTTGATCTATTCTCCTACAATATGCAAGACAATTATGAGGTCCAAGTATGCAGAGGAACCCATTAGAGAATTAGCTAAACTGCCAGAGATACCCTTAACAAGTGTGTGCTCTGCAACTATTAACGCCACCCATTTTCTTTGGATGCTTTACAATTAGGGACGGCAAATCGGGTCGGGTCACTTCGGGTCTGGGTCAAGAAAAGGTTGACACAATATTTTGTTCGGGCCCTTTTCAAGACCCATGTTCAGGTTGACCCCTTTACCAATTTTATAACGTCTCTGTGTGTGTGTTTTACACAATATTGCTCTTGAAAATCTTTTTAATATCAATCTAGGAAGACGGAGGGCCAGAATAAGCCGTACCTCGATGTACCCCAGCCTCTCCGGGTCGAGTTCTTCCATGATGAGTGCAGCGTATTCCTCAGCCTGCTCCTGTAACCTTGACAGCTTATTCGCGGATGCGCTTAGCATGATGATCTGCGTTGACAGCAAATCTCCTTCAATTAATCAGGGACAATTCAATAAATTTGCAGCATCATAATTATGGCTAAATAAAAGAAATAATCTTCTCAACTACTCAAAGAAAATCTTGTTAAGAACCTAAGCAGCCACTTCTTCCTTTAATTAAGGGATTTGGTGACCTTAAAAAAGCAATAATATAATAAGTGGCTACCAAATGTGGTTAATGTGAGAAGGCTTGATTTTTTTTCATAAAAAAATATATACAATTATTATATATATAGACTGAATTTTATGTTTCTTATAACAATAGTTTATAATTTGGAAGAAGTTTTGAAAAAGTATCAAAGATAATAAGTGGACAATGTCAATAGTGACCTGGATCCAATATTAAAATAAAATTATATATAAATATTAAAAAAATCCGGCACTGCCAACTTCATTCCTTTTAATAGAATGAAAGACAATAACATCTAAAAAGTCGGAAAAGCTTTGGTGGAAACAAATGCACCTTACCTCCTTCACTTCTTCTTCTGTGATTCTCCCATCTTCGTTCTTATCGACCCTTAAGAAAAATGAATTCCCAGTAAAAAGAGAAAAATGATCAGAAAACTGAACTAAGTTATATATGACGAAGAAACATTCTCCAATGCATCGAACCAAGGACGAAAGGCGATTTCCGGCGTAGGTACTGGCTCTTACATATCGAAGAAAATCTGGAGACGAGAATCGAAGCTTTGATCTGTAATCTGAGACCAATACTCGTAAAGATCGTCCCTCGTTATCCTCTCGACGGCGTTCAATCTCCGGCGTCGGCTCAACGCATCGAACAGCTCCAAAGCGAACTCCTTCGAGTCCTTCATCCCTACACATAACAAAAAACAGCAGAAAATTCTGATCACCCACTTCCGGACTCGGTAACTTTGGGTGCAGCAAGAGAACCGGGTGGCTACTCGGAAAATTTACCGATACACTGAGCGAAGTCCATCCGGTGGAGCCAGCCATCCTGGTTGAGCCCCTCGAAGTTAGCCTCAACGTCGGCCCAGTTGCTGACGCCTGATTCGCCTCCCCGGCTTATGAACCGGAGCCCACGGAGTGCCTTCTGTGCGCTGGACTGTGCCCGGTCGAGCTCGGCCCGCTGCTTACGAAGAGCACGAGCTGCGAGGGCTGCGTCATTCCTGGAGGTGGAGCCGTATACATGGCCCCAGGTGCGCAGGAGCTCGGCCTTTAGCTCCTGTGAGAATTGCCGGAGCCTGTGGTTCGATGGGCTCCGGCCTACTGATGACGGCGTTCGTGACGTCGCAGCCGTTTGGAATCCGGTTCCTTCATCGTCGCTCCGGTCGAATTGCACCGTCGCCGGTTCGACGCTGCGTAGTACGATTGCATCATCATGGAAATCTAGCGTCACCTCGACGAAATCTCCGTCGGTGTCCGACCCGCTCCTCGACGACATTGGCCTGCTGCCTCCGTCACCAGATCCCTGTCGGCGTTCGCGCCGACTAAAACGATCGTCCATTTCTAAACTTCCTACTAACCTGCTCCAATACCAATGACGAACTAAACTAATCCTTCAATCCTAACCGGCATTCATCTCAGGGAAGAAAACCAATCTCCATCGCAATCGACTGAGAAATCTTCAAACTTTGTGGAATCATATTCTACCCTGCTCAAGAAAGACTGGTGGTCCCTTGATTACTATGTTAGCGAGGTAGAAGAGAGTGAGAAACGCGTCTGGAATCCTTTAAATTCAGATGATTGATTCGAAACGCATGGAGAGAGAGCAATCGCCACCGTATCTTCTATATGCTGCGGCCCTTTTTAAGTGCGAAAGCTAGAAACCAAGAGCTGAAAGAAAGGAAGAAAGAGACGCTCTTTTTAATACAAGTCGCTGAGGCAACAAATTGAAAAGAAGAACTAGTTCTATTCTTTTTTTCTAAGGTGGCCGGAAATTACTTGGCAGGCTTCCGCCGGTATCTGGCAACTTAATTCTGATCGAGTTGCGGGGTGGGTGGTGGCTTTCATTAAATATATTGGAAGGTGGGAGTGGCTTGAAGGTTAAGATTTAGAGAGAGAGAAATGGTACTCAATATCATAATCGGAGCATGTCAATCTAAGAGAGAGAGGAGGGGGGTTGTTAGGGGAAAAAGTTTATTAGGTATCAACCATGAAGAAAAAAGAAGGTTTTGGTGTTATTGCCCCTCGTTTAAGGACGAAAAGCAGAAGAATTTTTCCCGTTTTGGACTTCCGCGTAGTTTTGTTAGGCTTTTTCCATGGCCTGTTTTGCTTTTGGTAAGAGTCGGTAGAGTTGGCTCAACCAAGTTTGGATCTCCATGAAAATTGTTAAGGCATAACTCTGGTGTGTTAGATGAGCCAACTTGTAGCAAGAGGCTACCCTATGGTGGGCGTAGGGCCACCTTGTGGGTCAAGCATGAACCCACTCAAACCCATCTCTCTCTCTCTCTCTCTCTCTCTCTCTCTCTCTCTCTCTCTCTCTCTCTCTCTCTCCTACCAGAGCAAAACCAAAACCCAAACCAAGCCTTCTCTCACGCTAAGTGGAGTCGACTTCACTAATGCACTAAATCTCATTAGAACTTTTAAGTAGGAGTTGCCCCGTGATAGAGGATTAATGTCTCTTTACGGCATCCTTACTTTATTTGTGAAGGTATTCTAAGTAATCAGCTAAACCAACTTCCCGGAATTTTGATATTCTATATTTTTTTCCAGTTACAATAGGTAGCCCGAAGGCTGAGATGCATGCTCTCGGGTATCAAACTCATGACCTTCAATTTGTGACTCAAACCCCTAGCCAAGTGAGATATTTCTCTTTATACAGCTTGGATCTTGTATATTGGTTTCTTGGCGTACGACCATTTCAAACTTCATAAAACAAGAAATTAAAATTCTGCAATTTTGGTGGATGGTGGGAATTCCTTACAATTCCAGGCTTGTATGAGTAATTAGGATCTGCCAATTGGTTTCACATAAAAAAACAAATAAAGTATAAAGAACAGGTCATTCTCTCTCTCAAGATCACTTTAAGCTCTCTTTTACCTAGATTTTCATTGTACCTTGTTTGTTGTGTACATACATCGAAGTACAAACACGCGGTACAAACTCACCAACAATGCTGTACAGAAAGAATACTAGAAAAAGAGCTAATTAATGGTTGTGTTTCAATTCTAGGCACCAAGTTCATGATAAGCAACCAAATGGCATTATCTTGTTGCTTGCTTCTAAATCAAAGGCTATGTCCAAGTCCATGCTAGGGTTGCCATACTGCACGCAGGAGCTGCTACTTTCAGCTCTTTTCAGGAACCTAACCAAGTGAGCTGCACTCGGCTCGTGCCAGTTTAGCAAGACAAATTGCGACTATAGGTTGCATTTGCCTTTCAGGTTGCTCATGCACACACCCACACATGTACAAGCATGCGTGCACACGTGTTTGTGCACATTAGATGGGTCAATCATCTTCATTAAGAAATGGAACTCTTGTTCATTGTTTTTTTCTGAATAAAAAAAATGAGCAAGAGTTCCATTTCTTAATGAAGATGATACAAGAATTTAAGTTTCATTCTCGTGTTATTGCTAAATAGCAAGTGGCACAACCCGTGAACAAGTAAAGAACCAACGTGCTATTACAGGCCCAGTTTGGCTCATTTTATCGTTAGTTCTTTTATGTCAAACTAAGCTAACGCTCGAGCATTTGTGCTGCATTCAGTAATACGGCGTTTATTTTCAAGTTACTTTAAGCGGTTGAATTTTCAATGAAGGGTAGGAGAATGCTCAAGCGTGTCCTCCCTTTATAATATTGGACAAACAATTCTCTCTCTCTCTCTCTCTCTCTCTATATATATATATATATATATATATATATATATATATATATACTATGTTTATATGGTAGTACGTTCTGATCCAGTAAGCCCTTGCTCTTAATTTGTCCAAAGGCATCTTTATTAGTAATTTGTTTGTGTCTCTAACTGTTATATATATTTATTTGTTTATAATTATTCAAAGGAACAGCTTTGAAAGGATTGGCAACCCATCTTAGAACTTGAAGGCTAGCCTCAAACCGTCACCATTTGGGTCTATACTAATTCTTTTTTGATTGGTATTTTATAATTTCATTTTTGCCAAAGTTCTTCTTATTGATATATGCTAACACACTTAAGTACTAGAAAATTCAAACAAATCTCAACTATCTATCTTTGATCATGATTGGTTGAAATTTAAATCTAAAAATAAAATATACAAGTATACTTTTTGCAGGTACACATGTACACTTTTTCTTTTCAAATTTCAGATTTCAACGAGACTTGTTTGAATTTGCTAGCACCTAAGTGTGTTAGCATATACCAGTTTTCTATATATATATATATATATATATATATATATATATATATATATATATATATACACACACACGTATGCACGAGCTAATGAACCTAACAAGATAATCTTGCAATTGCTAGTGGACGATCCTAATGATTATCATGCGCAAGTAATGCATAAATAATAGATATGCAACTAAGAATTCATATGGACCTAATATATGGAACTTATGGAATCAAGGAAAGGAACCTAAGGACGACCTATTGCTACCGTGATTGCCATTACCTTAGCTGAACACCTCAAGGAGAGCTGCCTTCTTGGTTGACTACCACCAATACACAAAAGATAACAAAAGAGAGAAGAAAGAAAGGGAGGGGGCAAAAAAGGAGAACTTTGTATTGCTAGAGAACTCTTGGATTTGTGAAGAATGCTTGCAGGGAGTGCGTGCAGGCCTATTTATAGTTGAGGGTGCAACCTCTTGAGGGATAAACATAATACAGAAAGGAAAGGAGAGATTACAATTTTCAGACTTTTAATGCATATTTAT